>JAHHFK020004151.1:0-45419 GCA_024533555.2 Aedes koreicus
TCAGCACCTGGTCGTATAGCTTCCGAGCACGGATTTTGGCCACACTATTCTGTTTTATGGTCCGATTTGGCTGTTTGCTAGCTCGATACGACTTGATTCCTTCCCGGAGTCGAGTTCTCCTCACGGTACTATGGGCAGCACCGAATTTTCTGGCCAAATCACGGTCCGACAGATTGGAATTCCTCTTAATCGTCTTCAAAATCTTACCACGCAGTTTACGGTCGACAGTTCCACTCCGACGATTGGCTTGAGGCTTTCGAATCGTCGTCAATGTTTCCTTATACCGTTTGATAATGCGCCTTACGGTATTTCTGGGCAATTTCAGCTGTTTTTCCATATAACTGTGCACAATTTTTTCCCTTCTTTCGGCTTCCATGTTGATTGTTTACAAAGTACAGTCGATTTGCGGAATGTCAAAAATACATACGTGAAGCTGACAAAATTCCCGATACGTGGGCGTCAAGAACTTCCAAATCCGTCCACCAGGAGCGCCACAATATGAGCAAAAGTTTGTTCCAATTCTAAATGAAGCAAGCCTTATACTATTCGACAAAGATCGACGAGTACGTAAACTGACTGTGTGTGTGTTCACGCGTGTGTATGTGTGTATGTGTATTAGTGTGGTTAAGTTTTGCCTCACTCAATCGCTCTCAAATTATGTTTGAGGTCAATTGGCTGCGAACTCGACCTGCACCTGACACCCCTCTGTATTTTCTTCTTATATACAATTGCCATGAAATTTCCGATGTTTCCAATAAAACATCTCTGCTAAGTTTTACCATGCTCAATTAATTATACTTGCGCTCCAAATCCAAATGCGATTACTTTTCTCTTAAGACCTTCCATGAGATTTTGTACAATATTAGAACCGACAAGTTTTTGTACTTTGGTTTATGCTTTCTTCAATTACACTGGTCGACAAAATCCGAAAAAAAAGTCTTGAGACCTAGAGCTTCATGCCTGCTTGGGCCCCAAAACCACCGAAAATCGTATTTTGACCTCATGTGATTTGCATTTTTCTTCACAAATTGGCATCAAAAATTGAAGTTTTCATATTTTATGAGAGCCACTCAAATAACTGCCTTAGCTTCAATGTAAATGCTCCAGAAGTATTATTTTTTATACATTTCTTAGCCTTTATCGAGCAACTTTACTGAAGAAAACGTTTCAATCCGACCTCACCGGGAAAAGTTATAACCGTTTTAAGGCAGCTTATTCTACCAAAAAAAAAACAAAAAAAAAACAGCAAAGTATAATTAAGCAATTTCCGGGACTAACGCGGATTCCCTTGAGGAGGGTCTCGAGTGATATAGGGGTTTGACCTTGAATATCTCGCGATCCATTGCATATAGTAAGATACTTTTTTCAGCAAAGTTGTTCAACAGATCAAGGCCTTTGAGATGGTAAACTTAAAAGTTCAGAGCTATCTCCCTACGTGGCGCTAGTGTGTATGTAAACTTACTGAACAGCTCGAATCTAGGCATCCTTGGCATACACTCCGTGTCACAACTATAGAACCAGTCATTTTATTGAGGTTTTTGAGTAATAAAAGAGAATATATATTGGAAATGATGATGATGATGATGATGGTGATGCCCTTACCCCTACAAAGGTTTGGGCTAGACGATTTTATCTCTAAGATTATTAATTTGGTAACAATTCTAACCAGTTATGCAAAAAAAAAAACGAACTGATTTCATCTACAGATATAAATTTCTTCAAAAGTATCCATTTGCTTCACAGCGACATAATCGTGAAAAGCTTTGATGTTAACCACAAAAATTCGCAAGTATTCCCAGCGATCAGGACATTCTGTTGCAATTCAGATCACAGAATCCAGTAAAAGGACATTATCAAAAGACAAGCCAATATCCGATCCTGCCCGTTACAGAGCCAATGCAGTTCCAACACTAATGGAGCCGCCAGCTTAGTTTAGGGCTGGCCAAGAATATCTCACCAGGGATGTCAAGAATGTTTCCAAACCGAAAAAATCCTGGACCGGCATTAGTCAAACTTTTACTTTCAACCACAAAAGAATTGACGAAAAATTCCCCGACATTCAGCCAGACAACTCGCTACTATTTCATAGTACCATCTAAAGCATCAAAGGCCAATTTTTTTTTAACGAATTCAAAAAGAAGTCCATCATATCTGTATACCGCGCGCGAGGCTCAAACAATTGTAGACTTCTTTCTTTTTTTTTTTAAACTAACACAACATTATACAAATTTCCATCATCATCACTGTGACGAACAAAATAGTGAGTATTGTAGTATTGTAAACGTGAAAAAATAAAATTTAAAAAATAAAATAGCCAACTCATTTTAATCCGTTTGTAAAGAACTTCGTCAGATACATTCTTCATTTTTACAAAAAAAAAAGCAACATAAATGTACAAGAAATGGTCCACACAAAATAATCCGTTTTATAATAGTAAAACATCGTCAGGTACAATCTTCATAAATATTTGAAAAAAAAAATTTCGCTTGCTGCTCAGAATACAGTTTTAACGTGTGAAATACATAGTCTTTTAAATTCTGAAAGTGTTGGTGCACGTTTAATGTGTCTTGGCATCGAATTGAAAACATTTATTCCTTTAAAATATAATGAGTTTTGTGAAGCACATGTCAAGAAATTCGGTGTTCTTATTTCATCCGCGTTTCTAGTATTATATCTATGAAAATCACTTCCTCTTTCAATTCGATCACACAAATATCGAGGAAGCAAACCATTAACTACTTTAAAAATGAACACCATAGTTAAATACACAATTCTTTGCTTCACTGATAGCCATTGTAAAGCGTCTAACATAAAAGTCGAGGAAGTGAATCTGTTACATCTTAAAATCAAGCGCATTATTTTATTCTGCAAACGCTGTAACCTCAATATTTGTGTTTGGTTGGCCAAGAATAAAATGGAAGGGCAAAACTCTAAATGAGGGGAGATGATTGATTTGTATAGCTGTATTTTACTGCAAGTAGTTAAATCGTTTTTTAATCGGCATAGAATTCCATACTTATTCTTATTCTTGGCAATTTTCTTGATGACATTGTCAATGTGAGCGTTGAACTTTAGCTTGTCATCAATAATCACGCCAAGATATTTAATCTCCCGAACGCGATCAATTGTCTCACCATCAATCGTAACTGAGACATTCTCATTTACTCGATTCTGTGAAATTACCATAAATTTAGTTTTACTTATATTCAATTTCAATTGCTTACATTTCAACCATCTACTTAGAAAACGCAAATCTTCGTTCAAATGGGTAACGGCTTCATTTAAATCTTTAGCTGCAATGAATAACACAGTGTCATCTGCAAACAGATTAATGTCACAAAATCGTAAAACACGTCGCATGTCATTAATATACATAATAAACAAAAGGGGCCCTAATACACTTCCCTGGGGCACACCAAGGTTATTCCCCACGGGACTGGAAACAGAATCATTAAAAACAGTCCTTTGAGTTCTGTCAGACAAATAGCTTTCAAACCATTTCTATGCAATAATCGAAATTCTAATTCTAATTTGTTTGCGTTTCAGTTACCATCAACCATTTCGTTGTGGCGAAGATTGAATTGAACTGATTCTTTGACATAAATAGCAACACCGCCAGTATGTCTAGAATGTGATAAACAAGCAGCAACATTATATCCCGGAATGCAGTATTGATCAAAGGCTTCAATTTCAACAATGTGAGTTTCTGCTAACAAAACCAAAAGTGGACGTTTTTCTTCTACAATCTGACGTAATGCTACGTAGTTTGTTGACAACCCCGCAATATTGAAATACAAAAAATTAAATTGATTACCATTCTGCCTGGAACTCGGTTGCTATTTATTGAAACGCAAGCTGCTTTTCTTTTGTTCAAAAAGTCTCTTGTACACCAAACATTGAGAGCTAAATGCGGCATGGTTTACGTCCAAGTTAATTTTACGTTCTTTATTCATTTTCAAACAATTAACACATTTCAAAACAGTTGACGTACACTCCGATGTCTTGTGGTTTTGACTACACCGAGAGCATGTATCACAGTTTTTGCAATCAATGCTCTTATGTCCAAATTCTCCACATTTGAAGCATCTCAGAACATTAATGTCAGGATACACAAAGCACCGATCAAAATCTACATTTACTTCATTTGCTTTTAACATACAATTATATGTATCCAAATCGACTTCAATTACCGCACTAAACTTGTTGTAAATGAACCGTGGATTTTCGTAAATTCTAACTACTTTTACATCATTTATTGCGATGTTTTCATTTTGACTTTTCAAATAGTCTATGAAAACATCGGAGGATAATTGACGGCTCATGCCCACTACTTTCAATCTTGGCACCGACGTGGGAACAACAGCACTATAATTTTCACCCAGATTGCTTTCAATACCATTTTTCACATTAGTTACATTTGCTCCGATGGCACATTCAACAATAATGGCACCATCTTTTCCATTCCTAAAATTACTAATTTTGTGTGTTTTTGGATCTAAATTAGTTTTCACAAAATTACGAGTATCATCGCAAGCTTGTTTGGACTCTTTTGGTTTGATCACAATGACCGGACGAGCCTTACGATTGCTTTTTTTACTACTATTACCTTTAATATTACTATTTTGTTTACTTTTATCATTCACATTTTCATTGCGCCTCTTTACGACATCCGCAAAAGTTGCGTTGCCTTGAAAAACATCATCAATTGCATCGTTATCGCTTGTTTGAATTTTACGCTTTTTGCCAATTTGCAACAGATCGGATTCGGAATGAATCGCCTCAGACCGCGCGCGGGCATCATTCATTACAGCTAAACTTTTTCGCGCATTAATCTCCAAAACTGAACTTGTCATAGCATCAAATTTCTCACAGATTAATTTATCAAAAGACTTATTTATACTTTGTCTCAAATGTTCCATCCCGTTTTTCAACGCGTCGTCTATTTGGGCAGAAATTTGATCTCGCATGCAAGTGATCGAGTCCGAAAGTTTTTTCATACCTTCCTCCATCCGCTTAGCATCCGAGATCGCATCTTCTTGCCCACCACAACACTGGTCTGATAGACAGTCTACACATTTAAAGCAAAGGTTTGCATTATCGGTCACAAGCTTTGCCGTTCCTTTCGTAAGTGGTGAGTTGTAGGAGGAAGGGGGAAGTGAGAAAAAATGAAAAAAAAAAAAGAAAAAAAAAAGGGGGGGGGGGAAAAAAAATTGAATTAAGAAAAGAATGTTTGTGATGAAAAAAAAGGGTTTTGGGTAGTTGAAGTACCTTAGATATTATAGAAACACTAAAACATGTCCGTTATGTCCATTATGATGTCCCTTGCGGCTATTTAAACACATTTGTACAGTGGAGACATCGTTAATAGCCTTGTTGATCCTGTAGAACATCAAGATCTGTGTTCAAGGATAGTTTGGAGTACCGTAGGTAGTATAGAAATATTGTTATTTGTCTATTACAGTGTTATGCTGTTTTGTAGAGCTTTTACAACTAATAAGTACGGGGGAGACATCGCTTTGTTGGTCATGTAGAACAAAAAAAGCTGTATTCAAGGATAGTTTGGGAAATTCGGGTGGAAATTGTACCTTAGGTATTCTGGAAATCCTAAAACATGTTTATTACATTGTTATGATGTCCCTTGGGGCTATTTAAACTCATAAGTATAGTAGAGGCATCGTAAATATCCTTGTTGATCAACTAGAACATCAAGATCTATATCCAAGGATAGTTTCTAGTATCGTACTCTGAGAAAAATTCTATCGTTATACCGACAATTAAATCATGGTCAGAATGGCTATCGCATATAATGGTTACAATAACCATCAAAATGGTGGAATTCACCACGTTCATGGCATTTTTGACTATGATCATGGTAACAAGGACTATTCCGACATTATGGCAAATGTTGGATCAACTATCAACTGGGTCCTCCCTTAGCTCAGTCGGTAAAGGCGCAGCTACAAAGCAACACCATGCTGGAGGTGGCTGGGTTCGATTCCCGGTCTGGTCTAGGAATTTTTCGTTAAGGAAAATTTCTCGACTCCCTGGGCATAGCGTGGATTGATATTTTTCTCAACGAAATCTATACCCTTTTCCGCAAGCCAATTGAGAGTGGTTTTGGCATAGTGAGCCGACGCTAAATCCGGCCAAAACAGTGGAGGTGTACTATGCTTCTTATATAAAGGCAACAATCTCTTCTGGAGACACTCAGATCGATAGATTTCCGCATTTATAGTTCCGGTAGTGTAAAAAATGGTTGACTTCAAACCACAGGAACATATTGCTTGCCATACCAGTACCTTTCGACCGAATTTCTCCACTTGAATCGACCTGTCCGCATCGCTCACATCCTCCCCAACGACGGCAGTAAAGTATTGTGGACCTGGAAGGGTTTTTGAGTCCTCCTTTACATAGGTCTCATCGTCCATCAAAACGCATGCATCCGGACGCTGCAAAAGACGGGAATACAATTTCCGGGCCCTTGTTGCTGCTCGCTTCTTCTGTTCTGCACTTTGTTTCGAGATTTTCTGCTTCTTGTAGGTCTTCGGGTGGTTTCGCCTCTTGATACGCTGGATCATTCCGACACTCGTTCCTGCTTTTTTGGCCAAATCACGTATTGACATTGATTTGTTCTTCATGATTAGAGATACCACTTTCTGCTTCAGTTTCGGGTTGGAAGAACCGGGTTTTCTGCCTCTTCCTGGTAGCTCATCCAAAGAATAGTGTTCCCCAAACTTATTAATGATGGTTTTAACACTCGCATGATGAATTCCAAACCGCTTCGCCAATTTCCGCATAGTAATACCCTTCTCACTTAGCCATGTGTCCAGAACCTTAATTTTCACTTCCTTTTCAATACGCGACATTTTGAAAACGCAGAATTTGAACCGCACAAACAAGTAAACAAAAGAAAGCTGACAGTCAAACGCACAGCATGCAGTGTTCAGAGCATAAACAACCATCACAAATACATACGTACAACGCAAATGTATGTGGATAGCTTATATTCGATACACTCCTTACATAAGCAATCGTTCTGTTCTGCTGTTGACTTTAAAATATAAAAAGAAGCTTTAAAAACTGGAATCATCGGGTTTCAAGTGTAAGTATAGTTCAGGCAAATTTTGTCACGTCTGTGGAAATTTCTTGTCCAAAGGATCAAGAAAAATAAAAAATAAAATAAATTGCATCTTCCGGAAGCATGCAAGCAATACTTTGAAAGATGTGTTAGTGTCATTACCGACCTGGACAAACCATGGATGCCTCGCTTTGTATGCAGTCCATGTTATAGAACGTTAAATCTTAAGTATTTTCCTTTGATTAATTCGGATTCACCAAATTCCCATGCTGCCATTGTGCCATTGGAATAGCAGGACGGTGGCAAATCATGTTTGCAAGAGGCAGTAGAACAAACGCAAAGAGCTTAAAAAAGGAGAACATAATGTGAAGGAGCTAGCATTGGTGCAGGCTGATAAAATTTTGATTCACATTAGGTTGGGACTGGTGAAACAATTTGTCAAAGCTCTAGATAATGAAAAAGCAGCCTTCACCTGCAAACCGCAAAAAAAAAACAAAATTATCAGATGCCAAAACAACGGCAGGAGTTTTCAATGGCCCTAAAGTAAAGGAAATGGTGGAAGATGTTAAATCTGAAAAGAGATCGTCGAGAAATTTATGAAACTTTTGAGAAGAATGGGATGCCGAATGTCCTTGAAGTTACATATTTTTGATTCTCATCTTGATAAACTCAATGAAAACATGGGAGTATACTCGGAGGAACATGGGGAAAGATTTCACCAGGATATCATATTATTTGAAGATCGTTACAACAAGCAATGATATGTAGCCATGATGGGTGATTACATCTGGAATTTAATGACCGGCATCCCTGGTACCTCATCTAGAAGACAATTAACTAGAAAAAAAAAAATCAATTATTCTTTTGCAAATATAATCTGTTGATAAAACCACCGAAGAAAAAATCAATCTCCTTTAACCAGCGTTGCAATTTCAGAAATTCCATGATTTACACTTCCCGATAGAAATTTATTTAGAATATAAAAAAGCATTTAAATGGAAAAGAAATTCTAAGAAAAGGCGTTTTAAATATATTTTTGACATTTATTCAAAACAAATAAATAAATATGTCTGGTCTGAATTTCTTCCAGCAGTGTGGAAACCATTTAAAAAAAAATGAATTTATTCACCTTCCCTGAAATCCTCTGCAAAACTTCTCAAAAAATCTCTGAAGAATTTCCCTGAGGTTCTCTGCACAAATTCCCTGCAGTTCTCTGAAAAACTTTCCAGCAGTTCTCTGCAGAACTTTATGTTCTCTGAAGAACTTTCCTGGAGTTCTGTGCAGAACTTTCCTGAAGTTCTGTGCAGAACTTCCCTGAAGTTTTCTGAAAAATTTCCTGAAGTTCTTTGTAGAACTTCCCTGAAGTTCTGTGCAGAATTTCCCTGAAGTTCTCTGCAGAACTTCCCTGAAGTTTTCTGCAGAATTTTCCTGAATTTCTATGCAGAACTTTCTTTCTGCAGAACTTCCCTGAAGTTTTCTGCAGAACTTCCCTGAAGTTTTCTGTAGAACTTCCCTGAAGTTCTCTGAAAACTTTCGAGCAGTTCTCTGCAGAATTTCCCTCAAGTTCTCCGCAGAACTTCCCTGAAGTTCTCTGCAGAACTTCCTTTAAGTTCTCTACAGAATTTACCTGAGGTTCTTTGCAGAACTTTCCTGAAATTCTTTGCGGAACTTCCCTGAAGTTCTATGCAGAACTTCCCTAAAGTTCTTTGCAGAACTTCCCCGAAGTTCTCTACAGCAATTCCTTGAAGTTTTTTAAAATACTTCCCTGAAGTTCTGAGCAGAACTTCCCTGAAATTCTATGCAGAACTTCCCTGAAATTGAAAGAAAGCTTTTGATTTCCTTTTAGTTCTTAAATCCACGAATGAGTTGAAAATATTGGCGGTAATTTTGTGGAATATTATGATCTGACCTTAAGAAAAGATTGAAATACCGTAGATATTCAGAGAAAACTGTCATACGCCTAAAAAGGTGTAATGATATCTCATAAAGTTTTTCTGACCCAAACGTACAGTGGAGACATCGTAAACCACCTTGTTGATCATACTTAAGGTGTTCTAGAAATACTGTAGCATGTCTTTGGTGTCGTGATGTCTTGACGGACTATTTCAACTCCTTAGTACCGTAAAGAGATCGTAAATAGCATTGTTGATCATGTAGAACAAGGATATTCAAGGATAGTTTGGAATACCGTAGGTAGTCTAGAAATACTGTTATTTTCTATTACAGTGTTATGCTGTTCTGTGGAGCTTTTCCAATCAATAAGTACGGGGGAGACATCGTAAATCGCTTTGTTGATCATGTAAAACATCAAGAGCTGTATTCAAGGATAGTTTGGAGTACCTTGGGTATTCTTGAAATACTAAAACATGTCTATAACGGTGTTATGATGTCTCTTGGGGCTATTTCAACTCATGAGGACAGTGTAGACACTTTTAATAGCCTTGTTGATCATGTTGAACATCAAAAATTGAACTCAAGGATCGTTTGGAGTACCTAAGGTATTCTTAAACTACTGTATAATATTTATTACAGTGTTTTGATGTTCTGTGCAGCTTTTGCAACTCATAAGCTTCTAGGAGACATCGTAAATAAGCTTGTTGATCATGTAGAACAACAAGAGCTATATTCAAGGATAGTTTTGAGTACTTTAGATATTATAGAAATACTAAAACATGTTCATTATGTCCATTATGATGTCCCTTGTGGCCATTTAAACACATTTGTACAGTGGAGACATCGTTAATAACCTTGTTGATCATGTAGAACATCAAGATCTGTGTTCAAGGATAGTTTGGAGTACCGTAGGTAGTATAGAAATATTGTTATTTGTCTATTACAGTGTTATGCTGTTCTGTCGAGCTTTTACAACTGATAAGTACGGGGGAGACATCGTAAATCGCTTTGTTGGTCATGTAGAACAAAAAAAGCTGTATTCAAGGATAGTTTGGGAAATTCGGGTGGAAATTGTACCTTAGGTATTCTGGAAATCCTAAAACATATTTATTGCATTGTTATGATGTCCCTTGAGGCTATTTCAACTCATAAGTACAGTAGAGACATCGTAAATATCCTTGTTGATCAACTAGAACATCAAGATCTATATCCAAGGATAGTTTGGAGTATCGTAGGTGTTCCTCAAATAGTGTCACATGTCTATTACAGTATTATGATGTCCTGTGGGGCTATTTCAACTCATAAGCTCCTAGGAGACATCGTAAATAAGCTTGTTGGTCAAGTAGAACATCTAGATCTGAACTCAAGGATTGTTGGAAGGTGTAGAACAACTTAGATAAAACATCCTCTTAATGGTTTTTATCACTTGTTCAAGCATGTAGAACATAAATTATGTTGAAAGACGGTTGTAGAAAAAATCCGTATTGAATCGATTATATCAAATGAAAATTTCAAAAACGAGTTCATTCATTGCCAATTTTTTTTTTATATATGGACATTTTTCGATTTATTCGATTAACAGAAGTATCGGATTTTGTAAACAAAGAGAGGAAGTAAGATTCAAACGTAAATTTCTCAAAATTCTCAACACTCCCTCGGAAAGTAGCATCACAATCATGTTAGGGAAATGTTATTCCTTGTGTTGGTGGCCCTAGTTTGCATGAAAGTGCTAAGGGTTTCAAGAATTTAACGTTAGAATCTTATTTCTCCTCTTTGTTTACAAAATCAGATACGTCTGTTTGAAAAAGTACTCGAGATTTTATCGAAATCCTCAGTGATCATATCATAAATTAATTTTCGTTAGAATGGTCACATCTCACCATAGGTGGATAAATTCAGTTTATTCTCGCTCTTTAGCTTGAACGTTTGTTGACAGTTTCTCTAGGTGATATTTGTCACTTAGTTGGTGAATTTCATCTGCCACCTTGGCCTGCTCAGTTAATTTTTCAAGTGTTAATAATCGCTCCCATCATACAAATCTGTCATATTCTGAGAAAATGACGCAACAAATAGATGTAAAAAAATTAATTGCAGCTCCGAACAACACCGTGACATCATGTTCGACATGAGGCTTAACTTTCTAAATCCTATTATTTTAGAAACAACCATTCGACAGACAACTACACAAATTCGCTTCCCCTTGCCACACCAGCAATGGTAAGGAGTGTATCGAAAAGTAGTTATAAACTTCCAAATAATAAAATAGGCGTGAAAACATGGTTAAAATTAACATACTATTTCAGTTTATTATAGCTTAACATGTTTACAAAAGATCCAAACGGAAAAACTAGTCATCATGTTCATTTCTGTAGAATGCCCGTACCTTTGATTTGACACCTGCCATCAAATTCTGCACAGTGACCTTTGTGCACTTCCTGGATGCCGCTGCCCAATTTTTCTTAAAATCGGTCATGTTTTGGGACACTGTACCATCCTTCTTAAATATACGCTTGACTATTGCCCAATAGCGTTCGATCGGTCGCAACTGGGGACAGTTTGGTGGGTTGATGTCTTTTTCTACGAACTTGATGTTATTCTCCGTCAGCCACTGTAGAGTGGATTTGGCGTAATGTGCCGATGCCAAATCTGGCCAGAAGAGAGGAGGGGACTGGTGCTTTCTATACAATGGTAGCAACCTGTTCTTCAAACATTCCTTTTGATAAATCTCAGCATTTATAGTTCCTTTTGTATAGAAAATTGAAGAACGCAAGCCACAAGTGCAAATAGCTTGCCAAATGAGCACCTTCTGACCGAATTTCTCCATCGCAACAGTCGTATCTGCGGTTGGCACACGTTCCCCAACAGATTTAGTATAAAACTGCGGCCCCGGTAGCGTTCTTGAATCTTCTTTAACGTATGTTTCGTCATCCATCAAAATGCACTGGTCGACATTGTCCAAAATGCAGCTGTACAGCTTTCGAGCCCTGGTTTTGGCACGAGACTTTTGTTCCGGAGTTTGTTTGGGCACTTTCTGCTTTTTGTACGTCTTCATGTCATTCCTGCGCTTGATTCGTTGAATCATTCCGATGCTGGTCCTGAACTTCTTGGCTAGATCGCGAGTAGAGGCAGATTTGTTCCGTTGAATATAATCCACAACTTTTTGGTCCAAATCGGGGTTGCTGGAGCCGGGTTTCCGGCCACTTCTTGGTAAATCCTTGAGGGAGCACTCCTTACCAAACTTTTCGATGATGCGTTTTACACTTGCCGGGTGAACATTTACTCTTTTCGCAATCTGGTTGTAAGTAACACCCTTTTCGGTGCACCAAGTGTGCAGAATTTTCTTTTTAGTCTCAAATTCAATTCGCGACATTTTGAATACAACTTTATCAACGGAAATGAATGAACCGAATAATCATTTTTGACATGTAAACAAAGCAAATGGCGCTTACACGCTAAAAATATATACAGTAGTTTATGCGTAATAACGCATCGAATGTTTATAACTACTTTTCGATACACTCCTTAATGAACATCAGCTCGTAGAAATTAACAGTCTTCTTCTCTCTTCCACTTCCTTTTTATTTATTTTTTTGAATTTTCCATTTGCTGCCATCGACCACCAACTCGGCCCGAATCGGACACCCCAACTGGACCAACCTGAACCGAATTCACCAAACAGCACCCTGGAGTACAGTATCGTGATAATGAAAAGCTTAGCACCACCACAACATCCAAGAAGGCACAGCTACAACAACAACAACAACAGCACCAACATCCACAACTGAGCAGAAATGGCAAAAATGTGTGTCCACCCGACTCCTGCGGGATTTCCCTGGAATGAAAACTTTGACGAAATAACTCGGATAATTGTGTGCGGTTTAGTCGAAATAGACGCATCCGGAACTCCAATTAAATTGAATTTCTAAACAAACATCGTCATCGAGAATGGATTTTTTTTTTCGTTCGGACGATTGTTTGCATTGGTGACAGCTTTCAATATTTGCTACTCCGACCGACAACGATCTTTTGTGTGTAGACTAGAAGGTATGTTTATTCAGCAATTATTGTGGATTGTGGGGGGTGGTTATAGACGGGGCAAAAAAAAAAAAAGAAGTAAATAGCATTTTGAAGCCGACAGTCTACTGATGGAAATTTCATCTCATTCCCAGCCAGAAGTTGAAATGGAAAATGGTGAGTTCTGTCGGATAGATAGGGTAAATAAAGTCATTTAGTAAAACGGAGTTTTCGAAAACAGCCGATACTGGGTGGAGGCGAAATTCAGGGAGGGTGTAAATATTTACACTTTCGATACGCGGAACGATTCGGTCGAAATTGCGATGTGTGATCAGTGTTTAGATATAAAGTGTCATTCCTAGCTAGGGATATAGGAATGCCGAATTGAGAGGTCTGATTTTGACAGGCAGCTACAGAGTGTTACAAGGTACAACCGATTTAGGCTGGATTGTTTAGATGTAAGAACCGTACGAATAAGAGACCGAACCAAAGCTTACGAATGTTCATATGAATGGTAATATTTTTGTATATATTTGAAGATAGAATAAAGACACCTGTTTGTAGTTAGCATCTTGATGTAACCCCTGAATTGTTTTCATTCGGAAATAACGCTCAAACTGATCAACGGCATTATTGAATTCACTTATTCATAATTGAATCTACTTACCCGTGACAATTGGAATGAATTTTGTTATAAAGCCAGAAAATTGACCATTCCAGAAAGGCTAAGCCCCAATTTCCGTGCCAACAGTCGGTCAATCCCTCTAGTCCCTGCCACGCCACATGCACCTAATCCGTCCATAAATATTTACACGAGAACCACCACGTCCTGGCAGATGTTAGGGCAGCAGAGTTGCTGTTGATGTCTGACTGCTGTACATCGAGAACAGAATAGATGTACACTTTGTGGCTGGAAGGCGAACCGCAGAATTGCATATCTAACAGCGCCCACTCTCAGAATCTGCACCGCTGCATCCTACTGGCGTTCCTTCTCCATATATATGGGTATGTGTGCGGGGGGTTGTGGCGTTGGCTGAATATCATTCGGTTTGTCGGCGGTTAGCGTTTGCATTTCTGTTTGTCTTCCGGATGATGAGAATATTGGACTGCTTGAGTAACGACAGCACAAAACTATTACGAGGTAAAGAGGGGAAAGTGAATTTGATGCAATGCAATTTGCTAGTGGTAGCTTTTATAAAATAAAATCGGAAAGGCAATGTGGACTGCCGGTGCTGGCTTTGAGATATTGAATATCCTTCAAGCATTTATGCTGTTTACCGTTTTCATTTTAATATTAATATCCGGGAAGTGTAGCTATCCGGAACGAACCAGATTAGGAGTTGTGAATGAGCAGCAGCTGTTTAATCAATTTCTGATTTACAATAAGTAAGACTTAGTTTGATCAAACTTTACTTAGATACATGTCCGAGAAACAACTAAACATACATCTTAGTTTACATATCGTATTTGTTCGTTTGGTGAGTGAAACCATTCACTGATTTTATTTTGAATCAAATGGATTGACACTCAAAACATATCTTTTGATTTCATTTAATCGTAGGTAGCTTACACACTTAGAAATTATGAATTTTACACGAGACGTAATTCCTGTTTGTAAAAAGTCGAAGAACGCAAAGAAAGATAGCCGGCGTCGGTGATGTAGTGGTAAGCGTGAATGCTACTTGGCACCTCAGTGGGTCTGGGTTTAATCCCAGTCGACGTCGGTGGTTTTTCTGAGGCGAATATGGTCCCGGCTCATATTCATGAGTCGTTAGGTAGGGTCCAGGTGGTGGAGTCGTCTTCCTGGCGTCGGTGATTATCACCATGTGAGGAAAAGGCGGGAAAAAGGAGAAAAGGAAAAAAGATATGTGGAAAAGATAAAGCAGGAAAAAGTGTGTGTTGGGTGGGTTTTTTTTGGGGGGGGGGGGGGGGGGGGGGGATGGTGGGGGGGGGGGGGGGGGGGGGGGGAGGAGGAGGGGGGGGGGGGAGCGGGCTGGGGGGGGGGGAAGGGGGGGGTGGGGGGGTTGGCGGTTGGGGGTCGAGGAGGAGGGTGAGGGGTTGTGTGGTGTTGGGGGGGGGTAGGGGTTAGGGTGTATTGATTTATATTTTTATTTATTTGTCGTCGTCAATCAGTTGTAGACCATTTTAATTACAATAAGTTCTTAACTTAACTTAAACCTAGCACGCGCGGAAGTATTTTTTAATTTTTCTTTCGACATCGTAAAATCTATACTATTGCAATGGTTATTGTAATTAGCCATCATTTGATTAATCAGTCCATATTTTGCATAGTTCGTGCGATAATTATTTGTTGCAAATAACTGTCGATGTCTTAAATGCCTTGTTGGTGTGTAAAAGTTTGATTTTGATAGAATTTCCATTGAATCAATTCTGTGTGAGACTATATTATTTGTAAATGAGGCCATAGCAAATTCCCGACGCTCTTTTAATGTTTGAATATTGATAAGCATACATCGAGCCTTATAAGATGGTGAAGGAAATACAGTCCATCCTAGCTTTCTTAGTGCGTATAACAAAAATTGCTTTTGTACTGACTCTATTTTTTCTTCATGTGTTATTGTGAATGGAGACCAAACTATGCTACAATATTCTAATATTGATCTGACATAAGCAATGTATAATGTTTTTATCGTATACGGGTTATGAAAGTTATGGCAGAAACGTTTAATAAATCCTAGCATGTTTTTAGCTCTGTTTATAATTGTGTTATAATGATCAATGAACGTAAGTCTAGAGTCTAAGACAACACCTAAATCCCTAACTCTATCACACTTCTCTACATTCTGATTGCCTAAAGTTATTTGTATATTAGGTATGTTTCGTTTTCGACTGAAGGTAGTTAAATTACATTTTTTAACATTCAGTTGTAGCAGACTTTTGTTCACCAAGTATGGAACAACAATATCTCATTCTTAAACGCGTTGATATCCTCTGCATTTTTTATTTCTATATAAAGTTTCATGTCACCAGCGTAAATTAAAAATTTTATTTTCGTAAGAATAAAAGATAAGTCATTTACAAATAGAATGAATAAAAGTGGTCCTAGATGAGAGCCTTGTGAGACTCCCGAAGTGGCATGAATAGGTGTTGATTGGTTTCCTTTAAATCTTACAACTTGATCACGGTTGGTTAGGTATGAATTAAGCCATTTGAGGAGTTTGGGCTGAATTCCCATTTTTTGCAATTTAAATATAAGCATAGGTATATCGACACGGTCAAATGCTTTACTAAAATCTGTGTACAAAACCCCTACATGGTTTCCGTTATCCATTGCTTCCAGAGAATAATTAACGAATTCTAGTAAATTTGTGGTTGTCGAACGACCTTTAAAAAATCCATGTTGATTAGTAGTTATTCTATTTTTGATAGTAATTTTTAAGTAATTATTCATTCACAATTGCCTCAAAAAGTTTTGGAATGCAAGAGATCAGGGCTATACCCCGATAATTACGAATATCAGATTTTTTACCAGACTTAAAAATTGGCACTAAAAATGAGCTCTTCCATAATTTTGGAAAGTCTCCGGATTCCAGTGACAAATTAAAAAGCCAAAACAATGGAGAAGTAAGCTCAGCTGCTAAGTTCTTCATATACAAAGGAGCGACTCCATCAGGTCCCGAGCCTTTGGATGCATCTAAATGTTTTAGCCCGTCTAGGATTTCATGCACATAGATTTGATTCACGCTTATGTCACTGGAATATTCAAGATACAACCCAAAGTATTGCCGATCACGATCTGCTTCTGAGTATGTTGTGTATGTTTCTTGAAAAAACTTGGCAAATAAATTGCATACTTCTTCAGTATTATTACTTTCATTATTGTCAAAATACATACGGGATGGAAGATTGTCTGATTTTAATTTGGTATTCACGTAATTAAAAAAGTGTCTTGGACAAGATTTAATTTTACGTTCAATTTTTGAGTTATACTCCTCAAATGCAATATTCATAGCCACGTTAAGTTCATCACAGATGTTCAAATAATTTTCTAAATTAACGGAACTGTTATGTTTTTTGAAAATTTTATGCGCTTTTTGCTTACGGTTTTTTAAATTTTTAATTTGTTTATTGAACCATACTGGATCCTTTGAAAATACTCTTCGTCTACGTCTAATAACTGGTACTTCTTCCTGGATAATTGCAAACAACTTACTGTAGAACACTTCAGTTGCACTTTCAACATTATCTTCATTCCTAAATACTGTTTGCCAATCAATTAAGTTTAGTTTGCTTCTTATGTTAGCATAATTAGCTGATTTATAGTCAAGAACTTCCTCGAGTTAGGCGTCTCATTTCCTTGCACAAAAAGAGAATACTCTATTGCTGTGTGAAATACTTCATTTCTCCATATTGGAGTCAAAGATTCACTAACACAGAACTCATCAAAAATATTTGTCAACAGAAAGTCTAAATAACAGTTCTGTTGATTTTTCACATGGATTATTTGATGAAGTCCTAAGTCAGCAATTTTGTCAAATATGAAATTAAGCGTCTCATTTTCCCCAATTATTGGAAGTAGGATGCTTTCATTATCAATGTCAGCAATAAAATCAACATTGCGTTGGTTAAAGTCACCATATATATGTACTTTTACTTCAGGGGGTAAACAAGACACAATTTCTTCGGCATTCGTAAAAAACTTATCATATATTTCCTTACGGGCATTGTTTGGAGGAAAGTACACCGAAACAAACACATGAGTTTCGTCTCTCATCTGCACTTTAAATTTTGTTGTAGTAATTATTTCGGAATTGAATTCAGTTGAAATTGCAACTAAAACTCCACCTCCTGACTTTTTTTCTGACCATTGATAATTACGGTCATCTCTATAAACATTATAATTATTACCAAAAACCTCTTCACTTCTTACACTCTCATCCCAACTAGTTTCATTTGCTAGAATCACGGTATAAGAACTACTAAGAACTTTATTTTGAATTTCATTGATCTTAGCAGCGCTTTTCATCCGATTAAAATTTTGACAATATACCGTGATTTCATTCGTGGAATGAGGGTGGGGTGAAGAGCTTAATGGACTTTGACTTATATTCACCTGTCCGGAATTTGTACTGTTTTGAAAAATGCTGTGATCGCCGGGCTGATTATCCGCATCGTCATATCCTTCCTCTGAGAAATTCGATGAGCATGGCACTGGCACGTTTCACATGATGTAGCAGAATTTGAAGAGCAACCAGGGAACGTCCAGTTGGGTTGTCCGCCAGGAGAAGATCGTGTAACTTCGTCATGAGCCGGGTAGGGGTTCAGGATTTCCCCTCTCTGGAACTGTATTGGCCGGTGGGTAATCGGTGTATCGAATGAGGAGCATCCCGGTGGGTTGGAAAATCTTTCCTTCGCTGCCGCAAGAAGTATTCTGTCCGGTGGTAGTAAGCTGTTACCGCTGTGATCCTTCATGAAATTAAGAGCTCCGTCGTTGTTGCAGAAATTATTGGTGTACCGGTAGTTGTCTTACGGATGTCTTGAGTATTGATGGCGATTGTCTTGAATATTGCTGGGCCTTCTGGTTTGACTTCTATTGTATTGAGTATTGTTGCTGTAGTTGTTACGCGATTGATTTTTTCGCCTTCTTGCATTTTCGGCTTGTTTTTGTTGTTTTAAGCGATGCAATTCGCGTTTGTCGTAATCGGTCCAGTCAGTTTTCCATACTTTTCTCGTTCCAAGAAGGCGCCAGCCTGACTGAACCGGGTGAGTATTATTGGCATCTTTCAGCTCAACTTCGAGCGAGTCTGCAGAGCCCGATAAGTGGGAAATAATTTTCGACTCAATTGCATTTACGTTAGCTGATAAAGATTTCAGCTCTTCCTGTCTGTTCCAAACATCGGATTTTTGAACATAACATTACCAGAAGCTATAACTTCGGTTGTGCTGCTAACCTTTTTAATACGTTCATTTATAGATTTCAGGCCATTGGTTAAACCTGACGTCATTGATTCCAATAACGATGATAAATTTTCTTTAGATTTATTCATGGCAATATCACAAAGCGATGTTATGTGATTTTTAATGCCAGCAGAACCGCTGCTTTTGATCACCGTCAGCTCTTTTTGTATTTCGGTTAGTTCAGCCTGTTGCTTTGTCAGCAATTGAACTTCGAAATTAAGCGTTATGAGGGTTTTGCAGGAGCTGCAGCACGGCAGCACATAAGACATAACATCATTTTTTTTTCCTTTTTTCTAAGAGAGTTGCGCTGGACAGATACTCCCACGCAGGCGGCATGAAAGGCACGCGAACAACCTATGTAGGAGCAAGCAAATTTCACAGCTCATGACGAACAAAATGCGCGTAAGCAAAAAAGAAACGTAGGTATGTTAAAAAAAAACACGAAAACGCACGTGGCTAGGAACGAAATTAAAACGCGTCCGAATTGATTGACGATCGACTTAAAAAAAAAGAATAATTTATATATTTCAGGAGACAAAAAGGATAACAATTACCTGTTTCGCTCTGGTTTTTTGAGAGCACTTACCACCTCTCAGTTGTCTGATAATCCTAGGCGGGGTCCGACTGGTTGGCGTTCTGCTTCTTCCAAGGTATCTAAAAGATGCCTATCCAAACCCGCCATGCTTGCCCCATATGGCATTGCACGTGAACGAAAATCGTATCTCGAACTTAACTCCTTTAACCCATCAACATCGTCACTACCCAGTGTGGCCACACAATCTTAATTTTAAATTTCCCGCATTTTTCCCGAATTTTCCCCGCATTTTTGCTTCATTTTGTCGACTGAGAAAATGAGTGAATATATTTTTTATTAATAGCTATTTTCGAAGTTTTCGAGGGAATAGTAGGGTAGAAGTATTTGCCGATATTTGATTATAACATAGAGGATTTTGTGAAAACTTCGAAAAAAATCAATACATTATACAAAGCAAACCTTTTTTATGCGTATTCCTTTGAGTTTCAATATTAAATTGTAACTATTCGATAAAAATCCTGTTTATTTTAAAGTGCGTATTTGTTTTAACTATCGCCACCTGTTTTTAATTTTCGCCACTCCTGGGAGTCAATTTTCGCCACCCCAAATCAATATATTTAAAGAATAGCAAACAAGCATTAAACTTGTACAAAAAAGAGAATAAATAATAAAATAATAGTCCAGAATCGATTTCAACGTTTATTTATAACTCAGTTTTAACAATTCATGATAACATATGAATGAAAATATATCAAATGCGGGATAATAAACATGAGCTCACCTCGATGCTATCTAAGCCTTCTTCTTGCGAGCTTTATCCTTCATATCTTGCTTCAACTTCTTCTCTTGTTTCTTGTTCTTATTCGCTTCTGCTTCTACCTTCCGTTGCATTCGCATAACCTTACGATTCTCTTTTTCTTCCTAGGCGCGCCTTTTGTCTTCTTCCTTCTGCTCAAATTCCTGTATGAATTCATCCGAAGTCAGCACGTGATAGCGTTTGGATTTGTATTCTCGTTTAGCTGTCCGTTTTGGCGTTGGTGGTGTATTCAGGAAATCCTTCAATGGGGTTCTGGAAGGG
This sequence comes from Aedes koreicus, assembly GCA_024533555.2. Classification (NCBI taxonomy): domain Eukaryota; kingdom Metazoa; phylum Arthropoda; class Insecta; order Diptera; family Culicidae; genus Aedes; species Aedes koreicus. Next base: position 20,518 of record JAHHFK020004151.1, read on the forward strand.
CCAGGTTTCGCAGTTTCAGGAACCATCTTCGACGGTTCTTCCGGGGTAGCCTGTAATCCGTCAGCTGCTCCTTTCATACCTGAGGTTCTGGAAGGGCCAGGATTCGCAGCATCAGCAACCATCTTCGACGGTTCTTCCGGGGTGGATTCGAACCCATCAGCTACTCCATTCCCATCTGGCGTTCCATTGTTAATATCAGCATAAACAAAATCACACGCCGGATCATTTTCGGGTACGTTATCCTCCATGATTTTGAATACATCTAGGTAGTTTTGTTCCAACATTGAAAATATTTTGAACAACGCTGCATCTTCCTCATTATCCAAACAAACGAACTGTGACTTGTACTTTTTCACTCTTGTCTCACCAATAGCTGCCGCGCATTCTTCGAGTGTCCTCTTCGCATTTATGAGTTGTGCAGAGGTTTCGGCGGATTCCCGAGTCGGTTCAACATCACCAGGCTCAAATAACGGTTCTTCAGGATCCTCGCGAACGGTAGACTTTCCCAAGCACTTAGATGGATCAATGGCATTCCGATCGGCAGGGTAATAAAACATCAATAAAAATGGAAAAAATAGCAATAAAAATATGTGAACTCGCCACTACATTATTGAACACTGTGCCAACGAAAAAATAACAATTCGCACTAGAAAAATATAAAATAGCAATAAAAAATTGATAATTCATTTTCAATACTTCAAAAGTGACCGGTAAAACTTTCAAAAAAAGCAATGGCAATTAGTATAAACGCAATAATAAACTGATAGTTTTCCGTCAGAATAATAAGTTCTAGCGCTAAACATGTGACTTAAGTCTTCAAATCTTTCAAATCTTCCAATTGAAACCAAACAAATCGCAATAAAAAATCCAAAATAAAAAAATAAAAATTAAAATAATTTGTTTGGTTTTGATTGGAAAGCTTTGAAAAATTTAAAGACTTTTGTCACATGTATAGCGCTAAAACTTATTATTATGACGGAAAACTATCAATTTATTATTGCGTTTATACTAATTGCCATTGCTATTTTTGAAAGTTTTACCGGTCACTTTTGAATTATTGAAAATGAATTATCAATTTCTTATTGCTATTTTATGTTTTTCTAGTGTGAATTGTTATTTTTTCGTTGACACTGTGTTTAATAATTTAGTGGCAATTTTGTGAATTTTCATTGCTAAATTTTCGTAAATTAGTGCCAGTATATATTTTAGTCATTCCGATCCCATGGGTAAAGTCCAGATGCTCGGAAGCCGTTTTTGATGGCTTTTACGGTTACCGAATTACGTAGGCAATCTTGCAACACTGTTGCAAAATTGTGCGCGTTCACGCAGCTTTCAGGGTTCTTTTCGCGAAATCTCTGCACAGCTTTCGGCCATGCGTTTTTCATTGGTTTGAAGACAGAAACATCTGCCGGTTGCATTATCCTTGTAACGTTAGGGTACAATGCGATCAAAACAATCCCAAGTTGTCGGCATAACTTTGATGTTTCAACGTTGATATGGCTACTGTGGCCGTCAATAATAAAAATGACAGGCTTTTTCACCTTCTTGGCCACTAGATAGGGATCCAAGACGTTTCTGATATAATCACGGAAGACAGGGGTGGTCATCCATCCGGTATCAGATTTAGCCACTCCCCACATTGAAGGAACTGAATCAGCCACAGCTTTTGGGATTGTTTTATACGGGTAGATGATGGTTGGAGGGATGGCTTCTCCGGAAGCGAAAAACGAAAACATGGTTGTTATGTTGAGCTTACTAGAAGTTCACTCGACGTCGTAGACGCGAAGCGAAGACTGTTTTGTTTTTTGGGTTCAATTGAAACGAAGTCTCATCTCCATTTATTATGCGTCGCGGATCTTGAAGAATGTCCATGAACCCTTCCTTGGTCAGGAATATTTCTATTTTATCGTACCAGGAGTGTATATCCGAAAGAGAGACAGTCGCACTGGCCTTCGTAACGAATTCCGGGGTCCGCTACGACATCTTCGGATGTCGTTTTAAGTACAGTTTCACCCATGTTCGACCTTGATGAAAATCGAAAGATCTTAAAATACTAACAGCACTTAAAAGACAAAAATTGAACGTTTTACCTGGCATATTTTGAGGAAATTTGTGTTCTCTGGGGTTCGCATCCAAAAAATCCTGCACATTACTCAGCAGCATCTCCTTGGTAACGGGAAACCCTCGGCTCTGCATATCGTACACCCATTCCTCCAATTCCGTCTCTTCGTCCTGCGTCAAAACCGTAGTTGGTCCTGGACGGAACACGGTTTGGTGCTTCTTCAGAAGCACAAGTCTGGATCGGATTGTTGATCGAGGAATACCATAGTGGTTGGCAGCTTTTTTGGCACTCATCTCCTTGCGCTGTATTTGATCACATGCAGCAGCTAGTTCGGCCTCGGAATATGAACTTCCATATTCCTTTGGTCTCTGTGCTTGCGTTGGGTATAAAATAAACGTTAAATTAACGAGTTTTTCATAATAATTTCAAGAAGTATCACCATTTTCTCCAGCGGTATGGTGCAACACAAAACGCAACTCTTGTCGTTTTTGTTTACAAATTTTGACAGCTTGGTTAGGGGTGGCGAAGATTAACACCATTTTGGATTTGAAAACGCACAAAGGGATTTCACTACTGGCGATAATTGAAATTGTTGTATTTAGTGAGTTATATATCGCCACCTTTAAATTAGTCAAAAATCATACAAAAGTAGTCATTTGTCCATACAAAATTGCTGGAATCATCAAGAGTGGACTATTTTAGAGATGCAGTGAATGATCTGAATATGCAAATCGTTGGATTTAGTGATTTTCCGACAATATCCATATGTGCTTGTTTTTCAATGAGTTGAATAATTAGGTGGTTCTCAGGCTCGGTTTGAGGATACATAATTTATCAATTAAAGTAACGAATTTTATTCAAAACAGGTGCAAACACGACTGCCGGGCACTAAAATGTGTCGAATTATACAATAGTCTGAGCCACAAACCAATTTATATGCTCAGAAATGCTGAATGTTTCACTAGGGTGGCGAAATATAACACAGTGGCGATTTATAATACATCTACCCTACAATTTGATATTCTGACTTGTTTCATTTGGACAAAATGGCGGGTAGCAGCCGCAAATCGGGCTTCTTGCGTATTGTGTAACCTGCTTTGGTCTCACATTTTGCTTTCAAGTTGCTAGAAGCATTAACATTGAAGAAAAATAGCTAAGCATTTGAGCTTTTCGACTACAAAATGATACACGTGCGTTGCGTGCCTATTTGTTGTGATAAATGGGCCGATTATTTACACAACAAGCATATTAAAATACTTTATTAACTTCTAAATAAGTTACAGATTAAAAACGTGGTTTCACTCATGGCGGGTTAATACAGTCTGAATAGAACTCTTTCGCTGTATCGGTAGACGTCAGTCGCTCTCACAGAATGTGTCAGACGGTGAGCGCACCGATAATAAGATGATGCTTTGTTGGTTGGCTTTTGAGTAGTAGCTCTTGCTGGTTTGCTGGGTGCTTGGCGATGACTCTCCCTTAACTCTACTGGATCGGCTGACGCTGTTGCTGCTTGTTCTGCATTGGTATATTGACTAAGTCCGCTTGACTCCAAAAGTATGCTGAGTGGAATTTGCGTAGAAGGCTGTTGTACCGTTGATGCTGACTGTTTTGACTCGTACCGTTTTCTCAGTTGATTACAGTGCAATCTGACAAGATTCCGCTTTTCTGGTAGCCAAACGTTGTAGATGACACGACCAATCCGTTCTATCACTTGACCGGGTTCCCATGACCAGGTATTGTTTCGATGTGCTTTCTTCCAAACTAGATCTTTGGCTACAAAATCCCTTGCTTTTGTTCCACTGTAACGATTGAACTGCTTATCTTGCTGGGACTCGACTTGCTTGGAGAACGAAGTTGATGGTTTCAGTAGATCCATTGATATTCGTAGTTCTCTGCCTAATAACAATTCTGCTGGTGACTTCCCTTCAGGTGTACTGCGACATGGGGTAGAGCGGTAGCACAGAAGTGTCGTAGTGTCTCTGCTCCCGCTGAAATTTTCCGAACTCCTCGCTTAAATGTATCGACGAATCTCTCAGCGAGACCGTTCGACTGCGGATGATACGGAGGCGTTTTCAGATGAAGGATGCCGTTGTTGCTGCAGAAAGCTTCAAATTCTTCACTGGAGAACTGTGTACCATTGTCAGTAACTGAACTGGCCATCTGCTGAATGCATCGACTACAATCAAGAAGTAATTATCGTCGACTGGTCCAGCTGTTGATCTTGGCTGCCCTGGAACATTCTTCACACGCTCGAAATTGGTAACTGATTTGCTCGTCGATCCCAGGCCAATAGACATAGTTACGGGTTATGGACTGCATCCTTTCTACTCCAGGGTGCCCCTTATGTAGAAGTTGAAGAACTCGTGTGCGAAATTTTGTTGGAATGATCAATCGTTCACCGAAGGTGAGACAATCGGAAACAATTGATAAGCTGTCTTGCCGTTGATGAAACTGTTTCAGCTGTGGATCGCTGATTGTGGGCTGATCGTATGACCAGGTTGTTTGAACGAACTGCTTCACCTGCTTCAGTACCGCATCCGACTCTGTTCCAGCTTGAATCATCTTGTAGGTAACTAGGGCAACTTCCACTGACTGCTTGATGATACAGTACTGGCAGAAATAAAGTGCTCACGTTGGTTTATGTTTATTTTCTCAATTCAACTTTTTGATTTGCAGCGATTCAGTGGTAACATATTGGGTCAAAATGAATGACTTAAATTCTTCTTTCGAAATGAGAAACAACAAACGAAAAATTATTCATGTAACTTTATTAACAAAACAGTAAACAAAACAACTTTTTAATTCAGTGGCAAAAATAATGTGCTCATCCGTTTACTTCAAAACCAAGAACATCGAATTTAATATTTCGTGTGACTTCCTTTAGCTTTGATGACTGCTTGAAGACGTCGAGGCATGCTTTCAACTAGGTTTTTCAGATGGTTCTCGTCGATTCTTTGCCAGGCGCACTCGAGGGCTTCGAAGAGCTTTTTTTTGTTTGTTACCTCTCCTTTGTCAACTTGCTGATCGAGAATTGACCATAGATTTTCAATTGGGTTCAAGTCTGGTGATTGCGGTGGCCATTCAAGAAGTTTTATGCGACATCCACGGAAAAACGTCATGGTTTTACGGGCCGTGTGCTTCGGATCATTATCTTGTTGAAAGATAAACTTGTCTTCCAGTCCAACTTTCAACAAAGACTCCTCCAAGTTTTCATTAATAATGTCTATGTACCTATCAGCCGTCATTATACCATCGATTTGAGTCAAATTACCAGTTCCAGACCAAGCAAAACGATTATGCTTCCTCCTCCATGTTTTACGGTTTTTTGCACATTCCGGTCCAAAAGTCGTTCGCCAGGTTTAACCCACACTTTAGAACGCCCTTTCATTCCAAATAGATCAAACTTGCTCTCATCAGACCATAAAACTTGTTTCCAGAACGCAACTGGTTTCTCGGCGTATTTTTTAGCGAACTCTAGCCGTTTAACTCTATTTCTCTTTTGAATCAATGGGCGACGTACTGCCAATTTGCTCCTTAAACCTGCATCCTGAAGCCTGAAGCGCACAGTGCGTTCTGAAATACTCAGCTGCAGATTTTCCTTTATCACTCGGCTTGTAACTGTTGGATTTTTCCTGGTTTCACGAATAATTCTGGTGTCTTCACGCGGAGTCGTGAGTCGCTTCCGCCCGCGCCCATGTCTATCAGCTACTGATCCGGTTTCCTGAAACTTTTTTCAAACTTTGCGAACACCAGAATAACTCACTCCATATCTGACGGCAATTTTACGGATAGATATTTGCTGTTGACAGTCCCTCACAATTAATTTTCGTACGGATAGGTTAATTTGTTTCAAATCCATTTTCAACATTCAAACGAAATCCGAACCGACGCGAACAGAACCAAAACAAACAGTGCTCGACACCTTCTGATAGGCTGAATGTGCTGTGACAGTTTGGTAGGCAATGCCATGCAAGATGCACTCAAGAAAATTATATGTCGGTTTTGAGCACTTTTTTTCTGCCAGGCGGAAAAACCTTCACATGCATATGATACATCAGAAACTAAGCTATACAAACTTAATCATGATTTTGAATAAACAGAATGATAATGCTATACAAAAGCTGCATTTTGGTCGAATAGACTTTATATTTTTGCATCAATACAAAATTGGTATAATAATGGCAATCATTTTTTAGCTGGTGAGCACTTTATTTCTGCCAGTACTGTATCTTCTGGTGTCTTCCAGTTCAATCGATGCGATGACGTATTCTTCATTCGGATGGACGTGGGTGTTGATCACACGGGACGAAATATCTGCATATCTGAAACTTTCTGTACTCACGTATTTAATACTGAAGTCGTACAGTAACAGAGTTAATGCCCATCGCTGTAGTCTGTTGGCTGTGTACACCGGAATTCCTTTCTTGGACCCAAAAATGGCTAGAAGAGGTTTCCAAAACGAAATGTCGGCCAAATATCATCCGATGAAACTTGGTAACTGTGAAGATTAGCGCGAGTCCCTCTTTCTCGATTTGACTGTAGTTGGACTCAGCTGGAGTGAGGCTTCTCGACGCATTGGCAATTGGTTTCTTTGATCCGTTAGGTAGCTTGTGAGCAATGCGTGCTCCAATTCCACAATTTGACGCATCCGCCGACACTACAATGTCCAAAAACGGTTGAATGATCGCTGACATGCTTCTGACCAATTCCACTTGGCACCAGATTTTAACATTTGATCCATTGGGAACCGCAGCTTACGCATTTCCGGAATGTATTTTGCGTAATAGTTGACAGCTCCTCAGTATGATCGGAGTGACGGAACATCTCACGGCGGTGGCATGGTGGCAATGGTTGTGTGGTGGCATAATCTGTCCAAAGTATTCCACTTCTTCCATGTTGGAGCAGCACTTCTCGATCCGTACTGTAAATCCGTAGTCTTCCAGACGTCGAAGCACTTGTTTCAGGATATGGTCATGCTCCTTTTGCGTACGACCACCAACTAACACGTCATCTAAATAACCACAGGTCCTTCTGATGCCACTAAACACTGAATCCGTGGTCTGCTGGAATGCACCCGGAGCTGATTTGATACCAGGTGTCAGTCGAGTATAACGAAAAAGTCCCTTGTGGGTGTTGACTGTTAGCAAATGTTGATCTCGAGGGTCCACTTCCACTTGGAGGTATGCGTCGGATAGGTCGATGTGACTGAAGACCTTGCATCCAGCCATCTTCGTGTAGATGTCCTCTGGCAATGGAAGTGGGCACTGATTTGACTCCAAAGCATCGTTTAGGCCTGTCGAAAAATCAGCACAAATTCGGACTTGGCCGTTTGGTTTCCGCACTACGACGATCGGTGCTGCCCAATCTGCATGATCAACTGGTTGGAGGATTCCTTAATTCTGCAAATGTTGAAGTTCGTCTTCTACCGCACCTTGCTGACTGTAAACAATTGGATGTTTTGGTCGGTAGGTTGGCTTTGGTTCTCCTTTGAGTGTTAGACGAACTTTTGTCTTCGTACAGAGTCCCATTTTACTGGAAAATACTTTCGGGAACTGGGCTTGCAGAGATTTTTCCGTACCGGACTGTTGACTATTGATTTTGCTACAGAACGAGCTGATAGGAACGTCCCATAACCCGAAAAAATCAATCCAGTCGGAGCCTAGAATGTTCAAATTGAGATTGGGTGAAGCAACACGACACAAACCTCGCTTTGTTTTGCCACCGATGTTTACGTCGCACCAAAATTCCCTGGCCAGAAAGGCCACGCAGCTTAAAATCCACACACGCTTTGTTTACTTTACACGAATACGACACAAAATCATCGGAATCGTCTTTGGTTGTTTGGAGGCACAAATAACAACGGTGAAACACAGAAACTGGAGACTCGAAAATCGTTTTCAATTTAGCTACTGTTTCACTAAATGTTAACTCCTTTGACAGTCTCGGCAGAATAAAGCCAGTAAGGCCTGTACTCGAGAAAAATGCACCAGACAAAAGTGTTCGCCAAAAATTTATTTTGAGTCGGATTTTCTTTAAACTTTCAGGGAATGAATTAATACATATGGATTATGTTTCAGCATAATTACTTTATTCTATTTCCTTTCCACTTAAGACCCCTCATTACATTTTGTGCAATGGTAGAGCCGACCTTTTTGGTCACTTTCATCCATTTTTTCTTCAACTCCAGCTCGTTCTTAAATACCTTGGACGATTTTCGAACTTTGGCCTTCATTTTGGCCCAAAATCTTTTCACCGGACGAATCTCTGGTGAATTTGGGGGGTTGGCGGTTTTTAGTACAAAAACAACGTTATTGTCTCTGTACTAATCCAACGTCGATCGCGCGTAATGGCATGATGCCAGGTCCGGCCAAAATAATGTCTCGCCTCCGTGAAACCGCAGGAAGGGCAACAGACGCTTCTGGAGGCACTCGGTGCGGTAAATTTCGCTGTTGATGGTACCCGTTGTGAGGTACGGTGTGCTCAGTTTACCGCATTGGCATATGGCCTGCTCGAGCAAGTATTTTTTTAGCGAATTTGTCCACTTTCTTCTTTCTTATGTCTTTCTGCGGTATCTGCTTTGCGTCTGCCTTGATGTAGGTTTCGTCATCCATAACCACACACATCGGTTTCGTTAACCATTCTCGATACAGCTTCCTTGCGCGGGATTTGGCCACCGTGTTTTGTTGATCACGCCGGTTCGGTGCCTTGCGGACCTTGAATACATGAAGCCCGGGGCGTTTCACGATTTGCTGAACGAACCAGGTGGAACACTTTGCCTTCAGAGACGCGTCGCGAATCGAAAGGTTCGGATTACACTTGAAATAATCCAACACCTTCCGGGCCTTCACAGGGTCAGCTGTCTTCGATTTTCTTCCACTTCCAGCCCGCCGCTCGGTCGTCTGGTTGTCTCCTTAAACGATTTTACCACCCGAGACACAGTTTTATGGGTGATTCCCAGTTGTCGTCCGATCCATCTCATGGTCGCAGTCGGATTTTCCATGGCGGCGCGCAAAATTCTCCGGCGATTTTCTTCTTGTTTCGATGACATCTCAATAACCACTAAACCGGTTGTTATGAAATTTTGTACATGTAAACAATTCACTTCAAACTAGTTTTACCCAGATTTTCATAAATTTTTTCTCACGGATAAAAATAAGCCGTTCGTGTGCCACTGGATTCAATTTCCTGTATCATCCAGTTTTTCCGCATCTTTGTCGAACAAATCCGCATACCGTGCGAACCAAGAGTCGAATGTACTACCTCGCTCTGGATCATAGACGAACTCGGTGATGTTGCTGGACAGTGAATCCAAAACAGTTTCATCCCCTGACAGCTTCTGAATGGCCAATTGGGTGACTGAAACCTGCTGACTGAGTTGCGCCATTAACTGCTGCTGCTGTTGGAGAATCTGCATCAGCATCTGGTTGGAACTTAGTTGCTGCGATGTCGGTCGATGTTGTCGACCGAAAAAACTGACTGTACGCGATTTGCGAACTGAAATTCGCGATACCGGCACTGACAATCCTCGTCGCCACTTTGTTGTGATAAATGGGCCGATTATTTACACAACAGGCATATTAAAATACTTTATTAACTTCTAAATAAATTACAGAGTAAAAACGCGGCGTGGTTTCACTCATGGCGGATTAATACAGTCTGAATAGAACTCTTTCGCTGTATCGGTAGATGTCAGTCGCTCTCACAGAATGTGTCAGACGGTGAGCCCACCGACAATATGATGATGCTTTGTTGGTTCGTAGGGTGGTCCTCCCAACAATATTGTATCAAGTATTTCTTGATTTCAACGTCGTTGAGAGTTTGTAGACAATTCTCTAAGTTACCAACTTTTTTTTAGTTTGGTTCACCACTAGACACTTTTCATTTAATGAAAATCTTTGCTCCATTGTTGCATTTTCGTGCAACAGGGTGAGCACTTTTTCCTCAAATGTTGTCAAATTTGGCAGCTCCTTCTTAGAATAACGAATCAGTTCTCTCAATTTGTGAGCAACTGCAGCGCTGAGATAGTCTTTATCTACACAGCTCCAGACGCTTTTTAGCTATATCCTTGATGCGAGTTATAACATCAGGGTTAATATAGATGACGTAACGCGTTAAGGACAAACGGGATCAAGTCCCTATCACTTTGAAGTCTTCTAAGCACAAACCTCAAATACTATTAGGACTTCAGGCGTGAAATTTTCAAGAATCGTTTGCTACACTGGAGCATCCATTGGTTAGCAACTTGAGCGATGTTTGTTTAGTTTTGTTTATGATTTTTAGTCTCGAAAACGTGAAGTGATAATTAACCTAACCTCTAATTCATATGGAGAAGGGACTACCTCCCGTTTCACCTTAAAGGGTATGTTAATGGAGATTTGTTCAGAAAACCACAGTAAATAAATCGACAGTCATTGCGGAGTGTCAAAACTCATTTTTGCAAATTCTCTCGCTTTCTTGATTGCCGATTTAGAGGCCAACCCGATATCCATATTAAGGGCTGGCAGAAAATTGCTCTCCATCAATTCTCTTTCAATTAATGATTTTGCTTTGACGCTAGGGATTAACCATTTTCAAATCGTCAAAAAGAAACGATGCCATAGGTCTGGACACTCGACCATTGCTACAGAAGTGATGACAAAAATCAACTTTGGTCCCAGCATCTTATCGTCCACCGCATCAACCACAACAGCGAACACTTTTGATCGGAGTACCGACGAAAAGCTTCGATTTAAATTCGGATGACTTTCCTTCAGCTTTCTTTCTTCCTGCTTCCTGACTTCGTCCACAAATCTGCTCAAATAAGGCAGCATTTGTAGCGCTCTTCTAGCAACAAGTTCATTTTCCACCTAACGAACTTTGCAGAATGTCAGTGGAATAACGATATTCAATCGTTTTTATCTAAGCTCCATAAGTAGGTAATTCTAGTGATCAAATATATCGTCATGCATCATTTGGTCGACATTTTATATTTCCGGAGAAATTTGCGAAATTGGTGAATCTGGCCCTGTAAACTAAGACTGCCTGATAGTCAATTGTGGTCTTAATTTTTCAAATTGAGCTTCTATTCGCTAAAATACGTCGATTCAAATGTTTCCTCACAAAAGCAGATTCACCCATTTCGCAGATTTCTACGGATTTAGTCTGACGTTTGCATTAAAAAAATATTGACATAAATTACCGATTTTTCATGGGTTTACATTCACCCGCACTGACAAAACTACCCATGCAGCATCAATCATAGTAACCCATGAGTCAGCAGACAACATTTGACAGCTCTATCAGTCGAACTCTAACCGTGATGGCAAAAACAGTGAAGTAACTCCGTTCAGAAGTGTGCGCATTCAAAGAACGGCTCCCCGCCGCGTCGAAAACGGACATCGTGTGGCTTTTTGTGGACGCCGGATACGCCCGTTCCGGCATCTACAACATTTTGGCACTATTAGACAACAATCAGAGCATCGAAAGAAAGCCCGGTTCCGGACGGTCGACGACCCTGAGCGACAAGAAGCTCCAAAGGATGCTGAAGAGGAAGACCGAGGGCTACATTGCTGCTTGCGCTTGGCCGGGAGGTCGGTTCAACCGGCCAAACAGTGAAAAAGTATCTGGCGAACATGAACATACATGTCAGGAAGCGGAGGTCGCGTCCACTGGCTTCGGAGCTGCAGGCAATGACGCAGCGGCAGCGGCTGAATAAGATGGTCAACTCGATTTTCCCGGCAAATCACGACGTGGCGGTGGTGATGGACGACGAGACCTATCTCACCCTGGATGGCACATCGTATTTTACTTCCCCCACGTAGGAAGTGAGCTCCGAGGTGAAGTTCATTTCACACACCAAGTTCCCCAAGAAAGTGCTGCTGTGGCTGACAATCAGCGAGAAGGGGATATCAAAGCCGCTCTTTTTTCGCTCCGGACTGGCCGTGAACGGGGAAATTGATAGTACGAAATGCCTGCCGGAAGTTGCGTCGTTCATCAAGAAATACCATAAGGGCGAAGACGCGGTGTTCTGGCTGGATCAGCGTCGGCCCACTACTCGAAGCGATCGTTGGAGGCGATGGAGCGGCTGAATATCGATGTGATACCCAAGCCTGCGAAACCGCCCAACGTCCCCCAGCTGCGTCCCATCGAGAATTTCTGGGCACGCATGTTTTCGTCCACCATGGCGAACGTTCTGGTTAACTGTCGGAAGGCCGCTCGCAAGGGCGTAGATTTTTTTTGGCAAGTAAGCTTAAATAATTTCCTTCCATGGGAAATTTTTCAAAAGCAATTATCTGTCTTAGCTTTTTTTTTATCTCCATCTGAAAAAAGTCCATTTTTTTAATGCAAACGTTAGTCTGTCAAAGAAATTGAATCAGTTAGCAATCTTTTCTGCCAGTAAAAATGCTGACAAGCAGGAAAGTAAAACATTTAAAAAAAATTACGATTTAGGCGATCTGGATATCTTTGAACTCAACAGCGTTCAAAAAAAAAGCCATTCGTGTGAAATTCCCCGATAAACTTAGTCTGTATAAAACCACTGCGACCAGCAATTTGATCTATTGTAGTATTGTCGTGCAGATCGAGATACCTTATCACTATTGAGAAATGATGAAGTATTCGGTGTTTCTTACAGTTGTCCGTGTATGTTTTGTTGGCTATGAATCTAGTTTTTTTTTTAAGTTTCTGTTATTTAAACCCTTTGTGAGTGACAGCACTCTTCAAAGGCGCGCCCCTTTATCAGTCAAAACTGGATTCATTGCAAACAAAACAAACAATGACTCCGATACTGACCATGCCTCAGAATCCTAGTCCTGACCACTTCAAACAATAGAACATCAAATAGAAAATGAGAATTCGCACACATGAAGACTAATAATGTTTTCCTTATTCCAAGCTCATCCTCAGTGGGTCAATCCGAGTATTGTCACTTTTCACAAGACATAAAATGTAATAAGGACTAATATACGTTCCTTTGACTACAAAAACAAATATGTTTGAATTAATTCGGATACGGATACGGTTACGGGTCATAATCCGATGTTAATCCTTAGGAACTAATGATGTTTGCAATCAACACCACGCTTGATAAACAGCCATGAAACTCTGTTGTCCGTTCCGTCCAAATATGGCCGTATCCAACGTAAATTAATCTTCGAATGTAAACTTCTCCTTACCACCAGTCGGGTGAATTGATGGGAAATATATCGCCATCGAAGGCCTCGCGATTCCTAAACGGGCGACATTGATGAGCAGTCTGGAGTGTTTGAACTGCCCTACAATGAAGAATGTTCAACTTGTATGTATATATTTAACATCTTTATTGTGATTGCCTACATACTCGTATCCAAACACAATCTTCCTGTTGATGGAGCTAAAAGTAAGCGACGTTCAGTCAAACATAGACAGACATCCTGCGAAGTTGAATCACATCGTTGGTGGATGTATTTTAGACTGGGTCATGTTTCGTAACTTTGTTGTAGACTTAATCACAGTATGGACTTAAGGTAATTTCTTGAAGAAGTATAGGAATTTAGTTCCATTCAATATTCAGTCCCAAATTTTGGCTTGCCAGTTCACAGGAAACGTTCTGCTATTGATAGCAATGTGGAATTCCCTCTTGTGGTAAGTTAGTAAATAATGATGAATAAACAGCTACTTCCTTTTACTTTTCTGCACGTCGAGTCGTTATTTCGAATACCCATGCGGCAAACACTTAAGCAAGCAGCAGCACACAACAAAAGTGGTTAAGCAGAGTAACATCCGTCATCCGTGAAGATAAACAGCTGAATCGTCAGCACTCTCTAGGACAAATGAACCATTCTTTAGAAAGGACGATTTAAGAGAGAATAATTTGAATTCTTATACAGCGTCAAAAAAAAGTAAATAGGAGCAACTAATTTTAGTTGGGAGTCAAACACCTCTACTTAACCAGATTTCATATATGTTCCAATCAAAATTCACACATACACAATTTCAAACTAATAGCGTGTCATGAAACATTCAAAAAGTGATTTTCTCAGCTTCAAGATCTTGAACTTTGTCCGTGAAGAAAATTGAGCATTTTGGACCAGTCTAATGCATCAAGATCATCATTTGAAAAAGCCCCAGCAACTTATGCGAACGAAAACTCTCACCACTTCTTTTTTCGAACCCACAAGGCCTTTTCAACTATTCTACTATTAGCATCATCTCGCTCGCAAGCTTCCGAAGATTCTCCCGCTTTATCGTCATCGATCTGGTGCAAACAATTGCACCCTGCAGCGGCGTCCCATATGCAAGCATAAACCAGCGCATAGTTTCACCGCGTTACCCACTTTTAGGAAAACTCCTTCCACCCACCACCCGTCAATCGCACCCACGCTCTCATTTTCTCCCGTTCTCACCAACTGAGACTATGTTCGAAATTCGAACATAAACATAAACAAACCGCTCTCCGCGAGTTCGAAAGTACCGGCTGGATGCTCTCCATCAGAAGGGAAAGCACGTGCCGGGAGAAATCACGCGGGAGAGAACATCGCTCTCTTCAAACGCTATGGATCCTGGCTGTGCTACCAATCGGCACACGACGGCTGACTGGCCGCCTTCAGACGTGACCAAGTGGACCAAGCGTTCAACAGTTCCTCGCGAGCGGTTCCAGTGAAAACACGTCGGTGACGGATACGGATCTCGAGATTGTGATTTTTTGTTTGTTTTAGAAGACAAAACCATTCTTCAAGGGAATTCAGCGTGGTGGATGAAGGCTGGATGTGGAAGTGGTAAACCGGGAAATTTTGATTTGTTCCTGGAATTTTAAGGGCCAGGACTCATTTTTTCAGCTTACAAAATTGGCAAAATTGGTGATTAATTGGTGGTGCAGGAGAAGATCATTTCAGTGACAGGTTTGATAAACAATCAAAAGTGTTGAAACGAGAGAAGGATCAATGTGGAATAGTTCGAAACAATGAAATGTGATGGTTAACAAAGGTATGTGAATTAAAGGGATCATTTTTACACAATAAGAAATGGTTTTAAGTAGGGAAACTACCCTACTCTCAGATATCTCAACAAAGTTCACCATTTAATGAGTATTTTACAATGTACAGAATTTTTCAAACCTGTTTGAGGGTGTTGTCATTGAGTGAAAAACATCGTAGATTACCGTAATTTTTGTCGACAGCACCTGTTTTATTCGGTTATTGTTCTGTTTAAACTGCGTGTTCAACAGTTGTTCTATTTTTAGCGAAATCAGCTGTAATTTTTAGTCCATGTGATTTATTTTCTAAACAATATGACGTGGTGGCTCTATAGTTGAACTTAGTTAAAGTAATCTCAAAAGGACCAAATTATAATATAAAGTTTGCATTAAAATAAATTAACTTTTTTCGGATGGTGATAAAAAAAAGCTAAGACAGATAATTGCTTTTGATAAATTTCCCATGGAAGGTAATTATTTAAGCATACTTGCCAAAAAGTTTCTACGCTCTTGCGAGTGGCCTTCCGGCAGTTAACCGGAACATTCACCATGGCGGACGAAAACATGCGTGTAGGCATGTTTTTGAGTTCTTTCTTCGTTTTATCCATCAATTCCTCCTCAGTTTTCGCGACAAAATTGTTGGAGTAGATCTTACGCTTCAGGTTGGCCCAGAAATTCTCGATGGGACGCAGCTGGGGGACGTTGGGCGGGTTCGCCGACTTGGGTACCACATCGATATTCAGCCGCTCCATCGCCTCCAACGTTCGCTTCGAGTAGTGGGCCGACGCTAGATCCGGCCAGAACACCGCGTCTTCGCCCTTATTGTATTTCTTGATGAACGACGAAACTTCCGGCAGGCACTTCGTACTATGAATCTCCCCGTTCACGGTCAGTCCGGAGCGAAAGAAGAGCGGCTTTGACATCCCCTTCTCGCTGATTGTCAGCCTCAGCAGCACCTTCTTGGGGAACTTGTGCGGGGAACTTGTATGAAATGAACTTCACCTCGGAGCTCACTTCCTTCGTGTGGGAAGTATAAAATATGAAGTGCCCTGCCAGTCGTTGCCATCCAGGTTGAGATAGGTCTCGTCGTCCATCACCACCGCCACGTCACGATTCACCGGAAAAATCGAGTTGACCATCTTATTCAGCCGCTGCCGCTGCGTCATTGCCTGCAGCTCCGAAACCAGTGGACGTGACTTCCGCTTCCTGACATGTATGTTCATGTTCGCCAGGTACTTTTGCACTGTTGAACTGACCTCCCGGCCAAGCACACGCAGCGATATAGCCACTTTTCCCTCGGTCTTCCTCTTCAGCATCCTTTGGAGCTTCTTGTCGCTCAGGGTCGTCGGTCGTCCGGAACCGGGCGTTCTTTCGATGCTCTGATTGTTGTCTAATAGTGTCAAGATGTTGTTGATGCCGGAACGGGTGAATCCGGCGTCCTCAATGTGCCGCACGATGTCCGTTTTCGACTCGTCGGGGTGCCGTTCTCAGAACGCGCACACTTCTGAACGGAGTTGTTTAACTGTTTTTACCATCACGGTTAGAGTTCGACTGATAGAGCTGTCAAATTTTGTCTGCTGACTCATGGGTTACTATGATTGATGCTGCATGGTTAGGTTTGTTAGTGCGGGTGAAGGTAAACCCATGAAAAATCGGCAATTTTTTTCCTTTTTTTTAAATGCAAACTTTAGACTGTTCCGAAAAATATAAATATACATTCTTTCTCAAATAAAAATTACCATACTGTGATTGTTGATTATTTTATGCTCAAACATAGTAAATAACAATGTTTTCTTTCCATCTTCATTTCAATTTGTCTGATTTTTTTCGTAGGGTAGGTGAGTTCTCTCACATTTCCCTTAACACTACTCATAAGCTTCTGCACAGTGCTTTTTCCTATCTTTTTCACCACTTTTGGCCTTCGCCTTCGTCAAAGCCCAGAAAGTTTCGATAGGGCGAATCTCTGGGCAGTTTGGTGGATTCATCTCCTTTTGTACAAATACGACATTGTTCCTTTTGTACCTCTCTAGGGCATATTTAAAGTAATGGCAGGAAGCAAGATCAGCCCAAAAGATTGTAAGCTTGTTATGCTGTTTGATCAAAGGTAGCAACCTTTTCTGCAGACACTCCTTCACGTAAATTTGACCCTTCATTGTGTCTGTCGTAATGAATGGACGAGATATTTTTCCACATCCGCATATGGGCTGCCACACCATTACCTTCTTGTCGAATTTTTCGGAGTAAATGGCTTTCACTGATTCCCTTCGGCGAGATATGAAACTGTGGTCCCGGCAGAGTTTTATAATCGAGTTTTATGTAAGTTTCATCGTCCATGATAACACAGCCCGATTTTTTGATCAGCAGTTTGTCGTCCAGCTTTCGAGCGCTCGGTTACACAGATTCAGCCTGTGGTTGGTGCTTCGTTTTGGCTGCTTCTGCTTCGGACGAGTCTGCAGGCCCATTCTCTTCTTGGCACGCATAACATTAGTCGCCGAAGTGCTTAGTTTTTTCGCCTCATCTCGGACTGATGCTGAAGGATGACGCTTGAAACAATCTCTTACACACTTAGATTTTTTTTAAAGAAATCTGTAAAATTTTAACGATTTCTCAACAGCTGAACGTTCGGTAATCGGAATAAACGGATTTCGGTAATATTTTACAAATTTCGGTAAATTTTTTACAGATTACTGTAAAATTTCACCGAAATCTGTTAAATCAGATTACCGAACGTTCAGCTGTTGAGAATTTGGTTGAATTTCACAGATTTCTGTTAAAAAAATCTTAGTATGTACCTTTCTGTCCATTGTAGGGTCACCGGGACCGAGTTGTTGATACTTCCGTAATGCGGTTTGAACTGCTCCGACGCTCACACCTTCATCTTAGCCAGCTTTCTGATCGAAAGGCCACTGACGGTGCACCGTTTGTGCACAATCCGTTTTCTTAGCTCGGGAGAAAGACCACGCATTTTAAAACTTCCGTGCAAAAATGACAACATCAGTTTAATTTGGATGTAAACAACAGGACGTAGCCAAAAGTTTGTTGAGTACTGCACGGATTTTTAATGGACGGTTAATCATTAGTATATTTATATTTATCGGAACAATCTATAGCCTCAAAGGATAAGCTTTTTCTAGTGGAATTTGCTGAAAGGAATTTGCTCGCATTCACTAGTGATAGTTTGAAAAAGTGTTTCAGTGTTTAATTCTAAATTTTTTTGAAAAGTAATCAAGTGAAGTGTTAATTTAAACTTTCTTAGTTTTGAAATTGGAATCGTTCAACTAACACGCTCGTGAAAGCGGTTTATTAAAAATGTGTTCTTAAAAAAGTGAAAGTACTAAAAAGGTGTTTGAGTGACGACGACGGAAGATGAACTAGCGTGAGGTTAAAAATCTCGATAATCATTAAAATAAAAAATAGATAATTTAAGTTTTTAAAGCTATGCGAAAAAAATTCGAGGTATCTCATAGTAATTTTCAAACAAATTTGTGAACAGTCAGTTCAAAACTAAATAAGTTAAATTTTTGGGAGGCTTAAGGACTGTATCGTTATTTATGAGTACTCCTAAGAATTGCTGTATTTAAATATGTTTTATTTATTTTGCAACCAAAATTCATTTACATTGTTTATTGACCATCGCAAAAGCCCATTACATCAGTATTCATTTAATTTTTCGTTGATCTGGCCAGCTCTCGCACCTTCTTCTTGATATTCCTCATGAAGCTTTGCACAACCGTTTTGTCGATGGTTTTGCTTACGTTTACCCAGTCTTTTTTGAATTTGATGATGTAATCTGCTCCTCTAGCCTTCTTCCGCAGCTTTCCTTTCATCAAAGCCCAACATTTTTCGATGGGCCTTATTTGTGGACAATTTGGAGGATTCATCGCCTTTCCCATAAATTGGACATTATTCTCTTCATACCAGTCCAAAGTTGCATAGTGCCAGGATGCCAAATCAGGCCAAATCAGTGTCGAACCTTTGTGTTTTCGGATTAGTGGCAGAATTTGTTTCTGCAGGCATTCCTTCCGGTACATTTCGGTGTTCATATTTGCGGTAGTGAAAAAAGGTGTCGATTTTATACTGCACTGGCAAATTGCTTGCCAAACCAACACCTTTTTTTTCCAAATTTTTCGCAAAAAATCGATTTTTCCGAATTTTGGAATTTGCCCTGTAGTCCAATTTGACGTACGTCTCGTCATCCATTATCATGGATTCATTTTTGCTCAAAACGTCGTAGTGCAGCTTCCGAGTCCGAGTTTTCTCGGAATCCGCGTTGTTGATCTTCGGTACAATATTCAGCCGGTCCATATCTTCAGTGAGTTTCAAAACACGCCATACGGTATTTCGGGGAAAACTCAACACTTTAGCAAGTTTTGGCTCAGACCAAGAAGGGTTTTCCAAATGATTGCGCACAATTATTTTTCTTCTTTCTTCTTCCATTTTGTATTTCCCTGAAACACGTTCTAACTGCACCGCGAAAAAAAACTTCTGATGTCGTTATTGTTATAGGGAACACATAAGATATCATAGTTTACAAATCCGACCACTAGGGTCGCTGTAAGAATCAAAAATGTTTGTTACAATACTAATTGGGCCACACCTTAGACCATATTGGAACAACATAAACCAATGACCGGCCTAAAAATTAGTTTGAATATTAGAAGTTTGTTCTTCTAACAAAGTTTGGATTTTCTGTTTATAAGAGGATATAAACATTTTATATATTTAATACATTTGGTTTGAATGCCTTCAATGTGACCATTAAAAGTTTATTTTTGATCAAGTATCAGTCCAAAATATTTTATTTTATTTGACCAAGAAATTGGAACTCCGTTCATAGTGACTATATGACTATAACTTGGATTCAAAAATGCAGCTCTAGGCTTGTGTGGGAATGTTATAAGTTGAGTTTTGGAAGCATTAGGATATATCTTCCATTTTTGGAAATAATCTGTTAAAATGTCCAAGCTTTTTTGTAGCCTCCTGGATATAAAACGAAGACTTTTTCAATAAGCGGAAATGCCTGTGTCATCAGCAAAGCAAGAATTGTGACAGCCCTGAGGTAAATCAGGGAGATTTGAAGTGAATATTTGAAAATGAATACCAGCTCTAACAGGCAATTGATCAGATTTAGAATTCTGATGATTTATTTACTTGCAAAATTCTATCAGTTAAGTAGTTTTGAACTAATTTCATGATATAAAGCGGAAAATTGAACTTTTTTAGTTTCGCAATCAAACCTTCATGCCAAACACTGTCGAATGTTTTTTCTATGTCTAGAAGAGCAACTCCAGTGGAGCAGCCTTCAGCTTTGTTTGAACGAATTAAATTTGTAACTCTCAAAAGTTGATGCTTAGTTGAATGCCCATGGCGATATCCAAACTGTTCATCAGCAAAACTTGAATTTGTATTGATGTGAAGCATCATTCTATTCAAAATTATTTGTTCAAAAACCTTACTTATTGAAGAAAGAAAACTGATTGGTCGGTAGCTAGAAGCTTCAGCCGGATTTTTATCTAGCTTCAAAATAGGTAAGACTTTTGCATTTTTCCATTTAGCTGGAAAGTATGCCAGATGAAAACATCTGTTAAATAGTTGCACCAAGAAAGACAAAGTACTCTCAGGGAGTTTTTTGATGAGGATATAGACAATTCCATCATCACCTGGTTCTTTCATATTTTGAAATTTTATATTTATAATTTTTTCTTCATCCAAATCAGTTCCCCAAGAAACATGGAAAATATTTTCTTAAGAGAAAATATTCAGATACTCTTTGATTGTTGTTTTTAGTATTCTCCCAATGCGTGGAGTTACGATCTATGATGAAATTTGTCAGAACCAGATAATTTCCATCAACAAGAGGGGCTCTAGGAGTGGACAGTAATTTATTGCAAGAACGAAGAGATGAAGAGAAAGTATTGATAAAGGGCGAACACGAAATTATTGCGACACCGAAAATGTCATGCCAATTTTCTTATAATGTTTAGAATCAAACTAAAATTTTAGGGTAATTTAATACATATATTTACTTCAAAAATCAAAAGAAAAGTTAATCGATGGAGCCTTGAGTGTAAAATTGAACGCATTTTCGCTTGATGCCCTCCATCAAAGTCTTTACAGTGTCATCCGGTACCAGTTTCTCAGTTTTTTTTTTCCATTTTCTTAACATGTCCTTCTCGTCTTTGACTGTCTTCTTGCTCTTCCGAAGTTCCCGCTTCATCATTGCCCAGTACTGCTCCACCGGGCGCAGCTCCGGACAGTTTGGCGGATTCATGTCCTTTGGAACAAAATTGGCAGAATTGGCCTCATACCACTCCAGGACACTTTTAGAATAGTGGCATGATGCCAAATCTGGCCAAAATAGCGGAGCTTCGTCGTGCTGCTGCAAGAACGGCAAAAGGCGCTTCTCGAGGCACACAGATTTGTAGATCTCGCCATTTACTGTGCCCTTTGTCACGAAAGGCTCACTCCTCAGTCCGCAAGAGCAGATGGCCTGCCAAATGAGATATTTGGAGGCGAACTTCGACATTTTCTTCTTCTTAAATTTGTCGTCCACATAGAACTTGCTCTTGTCGGTAAAAACTCCAACCCCGGAATATGCTTAAAATCGGCTTTTATATACGTTTCGTCATCCATCACACAGCAGCCATATTTTGTCAGCATCTTCTCGTAGAGCTTCCGTGCCCGAGTTTTAGCCGTCGATTGTTGCCGCTCATGCCGATCTTTTTAGCCAAATCACGGCTTGAGACGTTGGGATTTGCTTTAATCATCCGCTTCACCTTTCCCTCCGTCTTTTTGTTCTCCGGTCCCGGTTTTCTTCCAGCTCCTTTGCCGTGGTCCAACGTCAACCGCTCCTGGAACCGCTTCAACACTCTGGAGACGGTTGAATGGTGAATGTTCAACATTTTTCCCAACTGCCGGTGCGACAGGTCAGGAAATTCCAGGTGTTTGGAAAGAATTTGTTCTCTCGATTCGCGTTGGTTCACCTCCATTTTCGTTGAATCGAAAAACACGACTTCGAGTTTGACAGCATGTAAACAATACACATCAATCAGAAAGTGTGCAAAATTTGGTTGATTTTTACCCAATGGTAAAAAAGTTATGCCCTGTTGAATGTGTCGCAATAATTTCGTGTTCGCCCTTCAGTTCCGTTAGAGTACGGCAGGCTGTGAAATTGAAAGATGCAAGTTGAAAACGAGCGGAAGGGCATTTGAACGGTAGTATGACCCCCTTGACTGACACGTTACAATGCCTTTCCGCTCGTTTCCAACTTGCATCTTTCAATTTCACAGCCTGCCGTACTCTAACGGAACTATCAACTCTTTCTCTTCATTTCTTCGTTCTAGCAATAAATTACTGTCCATTCCTAGAGCCCCTCATGTTGATGGAAATTATCTGGTTCTGACAAATTTCATCATTCAGATATTCTCTGGAAACCTGATCCTCAATACTACTTGTAAGACCCAAACTGAAATTATGGGAGCTCTCTAGCTGCTTAACAAGTTTTTGAGATTTTTCCGCAATTTTGAGCAAAATTGTATCACCTTCCTTAAGCGCCGGGATAGGCTTTTGAGGTTTTTTTAGAGAGATTTTAGAGAGTTTCCAGAAAGGTTTGAAATTAGAATCTAATTTCGTCACATTATTTTCAAAATGTTTGTTCCTCAGGGCAGAGAAGCGTTTTTAATTTATTTTTTGTAAATCCCACCATATGATTGTCATACCGGGATCACGTGTTCTTTGATATTGACGCCTACGAACATTTTTCAGACGAATCAAGAGCTGAAGATCGTCATCAATTATAACTGAATCGAATTTAACCTCGCATTTTGGCACTGAAGCAGCTCTTGCTCTATTTATTGAGAAAGCCAGAGATTCAAGAGCATTATTAATTTCATTTTTTGTTTGCAATGGAACATTAGGATCAAAGTTGTATTCCATAGATGTTCGATATTGGTCCCAATTAGCTCTATGGTAGTTGAAAGTAGAACTGATGGAATTAGAAATGATTTCTTGAGATATTTCAAATGTAACTGGAAGGTGATCAGAACCAAAGTCAGCATGGGTAATCAATTGACTACAAAGTTGACATGAATCAGTTAGGGCCAAATCAATAGTTGAGGGATTTATGGCTGAAGAAAAGCAAGTTGGGCTGTTTGGGTATTGAATAGTGTAGTAGCCTCCAGAACAATGATCAAAAAGTATATTACCATTGGCATTGCTTTGAGAATTATTCCATGAGCGGTGTTTTGCATTGAAATCACCAATAACGAAGAATTTAGACCTATGACGGGTAAGTTTCTGGAGGTCACCCTTGAGCCAGTTCTTTTGCTGGCCAGTGCATTGGAAAGGCAAATAGGCAGCTATAATAGTAAATTGGCCAAATTTTGTTTTAACTGAAACCCCAAAGTTTCAAAAACTTTAGTTTCAAATGAAGAAAGAATGTGATGTTTGATACGCCTATGGACAATGATGGCAACGCCACCACCAGCTCCATTAAGGCGATCATTGCGGTAGAATAAATATTTTGGATCTCTTTTGACCTAATGGGCAGGTTTGAGATAAGTTTCAGTTATAGCAGCAATATGCAGGTTATGAACTCGCCTTAGCTCATCCTCGTTATCTCTGATGGATCGAGCATTGCAATTCAAAATGTTTAATGACTTAAAATCCACTACTGAATTTCAATGTCATGACAATATTATTTGCAAATTTAATACCAGTTTGGATATTTTGGTGGAAATTTTGGTTTTGGTGTCTACCCGTTGCAACGGCAGCGTAGTTAGGTCCATTTACATGTTGAACATTGTTAACAACACGATTAGGTCGGAATGTAGGGTTTTCAGATGGAACCCTGTCGGTGCCTGCTGGTATCGAAATAGTATTTGCTCCTCGTTGAGCGTTTAAAGCAACAGTTGCGGATGGAAAAACCTGTCCGCTGCTTCTACCGTCGGTTTGGTAGGAATTTGTTTTTCGCTGATCAATGTTACCAGCAGCAGAATGGGTATTAGCTGGTCGGAAACGTGTATTCTTTCCTACCTAATGTTTAGCGCGCAACGGCAAACATTTTTGCGAGTCTTGCACTCCCAAAAAATTTGATTTATGGTTTTCATCACTATTTGAACTTTTTTTTTGAGGATCTTCCTTCACAGAAGAGTCGTCTTTAGTGTGTGAGGAATCACCACAATTCATGCATTTACCAATCATATGGCAATGCTCTGTTCCGTGTCCCCATCTCTGGCACTTTCGGCACTAGGTGAGGCTTTGGAAATTTGCTCCAGTCTTCTGAAATGTTTCCCACTTCACTCGGACATGGAGCAAAAGGCTTGCTTTTTCTAAAGCCTTAAGGTTATTGACTTGAAGTGAACTAGATAAAAAACATTTGAAATCCCTTTACGAGAATCGCCAGGATGGGATTTCATTTTCATTTTTATTTCTTGGACTGGACTAGTTCCAAGTAATGTTATCAATTCGCATTTGATCTCTTCCAGGGAAAAAATTGTGGTTCTTCTGGATAAGATACTCGAAAAGACGTTTGAATCCGTCAAAGTTCGGATCAAAGGTTTCACCGGGAAATTGAAGGGGATATAACCAAAAAGTAGTTGGGAAGAAGATCGGGGGGGGAATTTTTCCTTTCTCAATCGAGAAAGTTTTTCAAGTTTTGGTTAGATGATGGATCGCTCTCATCATCTGTGAGCATATCAAATTGATTACTCTCATTAATTTGATTTGAAGACGAATCAATAAATTGCCCTTTGCGTTTACGTTTACTTGCCATAGTGGCAGAAGAAATTACTCCAAATCGACGTCCAAACAGATAACTATAGGAATCCGAAGGACCGAAGAAGAATTTTCCAATGCGATATCCAAGCCGGGTTACCCGAAGGGCCTACACAAGGATCGAAAAGGAATAAT